>PVIW01001109.1:0-19141 GCA_004026585.1 Noctilio leporinus
GGTATAGTCCAAGTAGTGGAATTGCTGGATCAAAAGGCAGTTCCATTTTTAGTTTTTTAAGGAAACCCCATACTGTTTTCCACAGTGGCTGCACCAGCCTGCATTCCCACCAACAGTGTATGAGGGTTCCCTTTGCCCCGCATCCTCGCCAACACTTGTTGTTTGTTGATTTGCTGATGATTGCTATTCTGACCGGTGTATAAGTGTTTTTTTTTATTTTTATTTTTTTTGTTTAATCCCTTAACCTTTTTCACCAAGCCCCAACTTCCTATTCCTCTGATAGACATCACTATGTTTTATGTATCTCTGAGTCTATTTTTATTGTTAGTTTATTTTGTACATTAGATTCCACATATAAGTGAAATCATATGGCACTTGACCTTTTTAATTTTAAGCATAAAATATTTCAAAGAGAACACTTGAAGGAAAGGAAAAGGAGAGTAGAATTACATGTTTCTTACAATAATTTAGAGCACTTTATGGACTTAAAAGGTGTTTATTTTAGGGAGAATTTCAAGCAAAATTATTGAGAAAAATATTAAATATGAAATGTAATTCTTATCACTGTGTAGTTTTAAAATGGACATTTTAGCTAATTTCTTAATGCACTTGTAGGTCTGTATGAGGTGCTATGTGGATGCCTAAAGGATCATGGTGCTTTAAAGAAGCTAAATATGTTTAAAAGTTACATAGGAAATGTACAGAATTTTATATACAACCATAAAAATTATAATATATGTGTGATATTATGTTTGAGAATACTTATGTTTGAAAACAGAGGTCCAGATCTCTTGAGATTATAATCTTTTTATACAGAAGATTTTTTTCAAATTTTGGCTCAAGAACAATCTGTAGCAGAATCCACTAACTGCTTATGGGCCCAGTTGAGTAAGAATTACTGTGAATTGGGCCTGGGGCTGTAGCGAGATCCTAGAGCGCAGAAAACAACAAAAACAACACTCTCACCTTGCATTTGTGAACATTAAATCCCAAGAAGTTTAAGTTCTTAGGGCCATGCTGCCATTTAACAGTAAAGTAAGACCTAGAATTTTGTTTATAGATGCTGAGACCAACATTCTTTTCCAGTGAGTCAGCTATTAACTTTTATCTTCAAAAGGTAAAATTTAAACAAAACTTAAAGAAATATAAATATCCAAATATTACCAGGTGTCCCACCAATAATTATTTACTCTTATCACTAATAAACTAAATCCTTGTTCTTTCTTTAGGGTTTAGAAATGCCTTTCCTTTAGACTCATGAAACTTTGAAATTGTAATAAAAATCTTCCAGAAATAAAGAACAACATGTTACATTTTATGTATTGTTGACTAAATCTTTGAAATTTTGTGGTTGACTATTTTGGAAATAAGTGTTTTAAAGTTATTTGAACTATTCAAGTAACAGTTTGTGTTCGATAATGATCCCACAATGATCCCACAAAAACTGTAATTCATGACATACATTCTTGAAGTATTTACTAGGTTTGTCCAGAAGGTATCCAGCCATGTAATATGACAAACAGAGACATTTATTGAAGAAGATACAAGAAACATAATACACGTGACAATGACATTTCAGTCCCCTTCAAAGTAGGCACCTTGGGACCTCACAGAGTTCTCCTAATTGCCATCAGCTGCCCCATCATATTTTCCTGAATCTCATCAACAGCTTAAAATCTCTTCCCTTTCAAAGATGATTTTAGTTTTGGGAAAATCCAGAAGTTATAGGGAAGCAAATCTGAACTGTAGTGGGGACTGAGTCACCTGAGTAATTTGATATTTTGCCAAAAACTCTGCATAAAACATGATGCATGAGTGGGTGCACTGTCATGATGAAGCTGCCAATAACCAGTTACTCATAGCTGAGGTCCCCTGAATCATCAGAAAGGTTTCCATGTAGGAATGTTCAAACTTAATGCAAAATTTAATACAGATTCATTGCCCTACTTGTTCAGTCATTTTGAATATGGAGTCCACACAGGACACGTGTTCACTCAATGGTGTCTAATACCCCCACAGACGAGTGAAGTTGTCATTGTTTACATATGAGTATTCCAGTCTATGCTTCTTGCCTGCCAGGTTATATCAATATTGTGTAAACCATTCTCTTTATGTTAATAATGGCTGGATTTTTTCTGGACAGACCTCATATATGCCATTAAAGTACAGCCTTAAAATAGTGTGATATCATTCAAAATGGATTTAAAAATCTGTTTCTCACACCTTAATGAAGCTATTAATAATTTTATGTGAACTCAAAAGTTGCTGGTTTGATTCCCAGCCAGGGCACATAACCAGGTTGCAAGCCAGGTCTTCAGCCAGGTCTGTAGCTGGAGGCAGGTGAAAGGCAACCATACGTTGATGTTTCTCTCCCTATCTGCCTCACTCCCTTTCCCTCTCTCTTCCCTTCTCTTTAAAAATAATAAATAAAATATTTAAAAATAATAATTTTATACCTTTTCTTATGTATATAGTTTAGCATTCTAAAAGGAAAAGATTCTGTAAATGCTACTTATTATGCTTTCTGTACTTTGCCTCAACTGATCACATGTGGACTCCCATTTATGATAGTAAAAAGGCACCACTAGAAAGAAAGTGTGATGATGAACTTTCCTGGTGTACATAGCCTTTTAATAAACATGGTCCTAAAGATTTTCAGGTCTAGTTCTTTATTTTACTAATGAGAAGCACGAGACCCCTGCCCTCCCAAAAGAGTGATGTTCTTTTGAAGGAGATAGAATTGTGTCAGAAATTGCTACCCAAACTTCTCTGCTTTCTTTCCTAGAGCTCCTGTTTTCAGCTGGGTGTATGGACATCTTAACAAAGATTACATAGTCTAGTCTTCTATGGAGTTGGACATGGCTACCTGATTAAGCTCTTGCCATGAACATATGTGGGTGTTTGTATGGCAGCTTTTGGGAAAATTTTTAAATGGCAGTGAGAGCTTCTCCTTTGCACCTTCTGAGTTTTGTCCATGAATTACAATTGAAATGTGGTTGTTTTGGCTGGAGATCTATTTTGCTCCATGAGGACCACCGTCACCCAGATGACTGTGGAGCTGCCATTTAACTTTGGACCGGTACCTTCTACACTCACACGTGGGAAAAAAAGAAGCTCCTCATATTTAAGTCACTGCCTTGGGGTTTCTAATATGTGGAGTTGTATCTGATTATAGACAATATATCATATTTTGCTACAGAATTTCATTCATTCATTCTTTGAGCACAGCTGTTAAGCACCTTTTTTGATCAAGGAATTGTACTAAGTAGATATGAAACAAAAATTATTTTATTTTCGATTTTGAACTTCTAAAAAGTTTTGGAAAAGTTTTAGTACCAGAGTCCCCTTTTCCTTGGTCCATCCTCACCCCATGCCAGGCACATCATGCAATTTTTACTTCTTTCACTATAAAAAGAAATGCTTCTCTTGACATTGAATTTTAAATTGATGCTGTCATATGAATAACATATATTTCACAAGTTAATTTAAAAGCCATAGGACTTTAAATAAAATTTAAAAATTCACCCCAAGTATCTGCCATGATTAAAATAATGATATCTTTGAAATATGTAAGATCAAAATAATTATCATTGAATAAATTCAAAATATCATGGTGCATATCTTTAAAATATTTAAAGAAAATGTATTTTCTGAGTTAATACTTAGAAATTCACTAAGGACTGTATTTGTTTTCAGTGTTACATACATGTTAGAAAGCAGACTGACAGCTGTGTGTGTGGAGGTGGTGCAGTGCTGGCTGGGGGCCGGGGTTGAAGTGATTAAGCATGAAAGGAAGAAAACAAGAAAGAACTTGTGGAAAACAGTATATCAATTGCCAGGCAGGGTGTATTGATTAAGTACTATTGCTTCATAAACAAGACTTTAAAAGCCAAAAGATTAAAAAATAAAAGCAAACTATTCAATTAAAAAATAAAATAATAAAAAGGGATATTAGAATTCTGGGATCATGTGTGAGGTGAGAGCCTCACTTCCCTAAATGGCTCATCTCCGTATTTAAAGTAAAAAGTGACTAGGTCTGCAGGGTCAGGGCAAACAAGTGCAGTGTCCACTGGCACCCTGACCTCTTTCTGCTGCTAGGCATGGAGAACTCTTCCCATTGGTGTTCTACTTAAATTCCCCCAAACTCTTCCTTACTGATTTTGGGTAATTCATTAAGTCTTAAAGTTTTTCTTTTCTTCTTCTTCTATTTTTTAATGAATGGTACATGTTCTATGTTTCAACATTGTTTTTCATTCCTAGGTTTAAAAACTTAAGGCTGCCAAATATTGAATAAAATTTTGAATAAGGGTAGAAATACAATAACATTTTGGAGATAAATTTGAAACCAGACTTACTTTTGGGTCCACGTTGAGAATTTTTCTGTCTCTTTTGTATTTGAAAAGCAATCCTTCCGGATTATCAGCAATTACTTGATAATTTGGAGTTGAATTACAAACAGCAGTGTGACTGTCCCAGTTGTAAAAGCTATAAAAATAAATATTTCTTAGGAATTCATATGTATAATACATTAAATTGACAAACATATTTGTCAATATTTGGGAAAGTTCAGTTTCAAGATAAGTGGATCAGACCATAATCTGCATAACTATGTAGAGCACATGTGATTAAAATTCTTGCAGAAGAGTTTAGACGAATTATTCTCAAACATTTACATATTTCTCAAATCACATACATATTTATGGATATTTTGCACAATTTCCCGGTTTGGACACTCTAGGATCTAAGGTCTATTCCAGTATTACATTCCCAGGAAATCAAGAATGAAATTGATGTAATTTAAAGCTATTTTTCCAGCTCAGACTCTTCAGAGTATTAAGAGGCTGTTTATGGAAAGGAAAAGCAGGCAAAGTTACCTCTTTTCATTTAAACCAAATGAATTTCTTTCAGGCTCTACTTTTCAATAATATATTCTCAGAGAGTGAGGAAACAACTTGCATCTGATAGGTTACCATAGGCCAGGCATGATGTGATATGTTCTATCATAACCTACGTGAAGTTCTCATTTCACAGATGAGGCCAACAGACTAGGGGAGGTCAACTGACATTCGTTTAAGGCCCTTAAACTAGTATGCCATAAACTAGTACTTCAACCCAGATTTTGGAAAATGTAATGGTCACCCTCAAATTTTTCAATACTCAGGAAGGATTAATTACATAGTTCACACATTTATATCTTTTGAGGTTGTATTAGTGAGAACTGTTTCTCCCTCATCCCCCCCCCACTACTCTCTCTGTGTCTAAACATAGAGTGCCTGCCCTCTCTGAGGTGGAATTAGGAAAAGTGGTTTTCCAACTCTCTTTATCTGCTTAGTTAGCCCTTTCTGAGTTAAGCAGGAATGGCTGGTGAACTGGGGAAAGGAGCTGAGCATTAATGGTTGGGGGGGGGGGGGGTTCACGTTAGCTAGCCTTCATAAGTGAGATTTATCAGGGCAGGCTCAGCCCCTAGGAAAGTGATGGTAGTTAGTATTGGTGATGAATTCAATTAGCTGGTGAAGGTATTAGGAGCCAGTTTGACTATGCACCCAAGCTGGGTTCTCAAATTCAGTTTAATCCATAACAAAGAAGATCATTTGGCCTCCATTTTACCGATTGTTTAGTTGAGCTGGGGATTTGCTGGGTTGGAATAGGGGAGATGGGTGTGATTCTAAACCTTACATATAAGTCTCTTTAAAAATTACTTATAAGATGTATAGATATAGGTAATCCCAGTAAAATGATTGAGTCACAGCTCTGCTTGGAAGTGGCATGGTTTATATCAAACATTCCTATCTTGTTGCTCAGACCTCAAATTAAAAGCCTGTTAAAGTTCAAGCCACTTGTGTGTGTATGTGTATAGTTGTTATATTTAAGAAGTTAATTTGTTCTTATTTTACAATAAAGAATAGTATTCCATTGTGTAAATGTCCTGTAGTTGTTTCATCAATTCATTGACCGATGGTCACTTGGGCTTCTTCCATGGACTATTGTAAATAATGCTGCAACAAACGTAGAAGTGCTTATGTTACTCTGAATTAGTGTTTTAGTTTTCTTCAGATAAATTTTCAGAAGTGGAATCCCTATGTTATCAGGCAGTTCCATTTAAAATTTTTGAGTTATCTCCATACTGCCTTCCACAGTGGCTGCACCAATCTGCATTTCCACCAACAGAACAAGAGAGTCCACTTTCCTCCACATCATTGACAGCACTGTGTTTTGTTGACTTATTGATGATAGCTATTCTTACCAGTGTAAGCTGGTATCTCATTGTGGTTTTAATTTGCATTTCTCTGATGATTAGTGACATTGAGTATCTTTTCATAGGTTTATTGGCCATCTGTAAGTCCCCTTTGGGGTAGTGTTTATTTAGGTCCTTTGCCCAATTTTTAATTGGATTGTTTGCTTTTTGGTGTTGAATTTTAGGTTATTTATAAATTTTGGATATTAATCCCTTATCTGATATTCAGTGGGTTGTCTTTTTATTATGTTGGTGGTTTTCTTTTCTGTGTAAAACCTTTTTAGTTTGATGTAGTTCCATTTGTTCATTTTTTCTTTTGTTTCCCTTGCCTGAGGAGATATATCAGAAAAAAATACTGCTATAAGCAATATTCAGGATTTTACTGCCTATGTTTTCTTCTAGGATTTTATGGTTTAAGTCTAACATTTAAATCTTTAATAATCCATTTTGAATTTATTCTTGTGTGTGACATAAGGTGGTCTAGTTTCATTTTTCTGCAAGTATCTGTCCAATACTCCCAACACAATTTACTGAATAAAGTCTTTAGCCAATTGTATGTGCTAATTTCCTCTGTCAAATATTAATTGACTATAAAGGCGTGGGTTTATTTCTTGGCTTTCTATTCTATTCCATTGATCTTAGTGTCTGTTTTTATGCCAGTACCATGTGGAATCTAATGATAAATGGTAATGGAAAAATACAATTAAAAAATCTTAAAAAATTAAAAACTCAATTTGCAGAGCACATGGTACTTTTGAGGAAGCAATTTGGATTGCTCGTCAATACTTTTGTTCTGGTAGAATGGGAAACAGATTTCACTTCAAAAGCTGATTCAAATAGCTAATAATCAGTATTTAATAAGGCTAACTAACATTTACTTAATTACCATGTACTGAGTACTATTCTGAACAGTGAATTTATTATCTTACTTAATCTTATCATCAACCCTATGAAGTAAATATACAACTATTCTATTTTGTTCATGGATAGCCCCTGTAATCCTGAAGTGTACTTGTGAAAGAAAATGAGAGGCTACATTTGAGAAGATACTATGAAGTGAACTTAATGGTTGAGAGAGATATTAAGAAGAATAATACAGGATTTCTCTCAGACTTCTAGTTTGGATTCCTAAGTGCTTGCATTTATTTAATAGGATATAAAATATGTATAAGAAAAGGAACAGATTAAAGGAAGCAAGAGAGGTGGGTTCAGCTTTTGACATGTTGAAACTGAAATCCCTGTGAAATGTCCAAGGCAATGAAAGCAAGGATCTTTGTGTTTACTGTTCTGTTTCTAAGGCTGACTCTGAGCCCATGTCTGACATAGTAATGAAGACACACTTATTGAGTAAGTAGATAATAGAGGAGTTTCTGAACTGTAGAGGGGTTTTTAAAAGGTGAGCCCAGGCTGGTGGCACTGGCCTGTGAACCCAAACATCGCTGGTTTGATTCCCAGCCAGGTCACATATAACCAGGTTGCAAGCCAGGTCTCCAGGCCAGGTCCATAGCTGGAGCAGGTGAATGACAACCATACATTGATGTTTCTCTCCCTATCTTCCTCCCTCCTTTCTCCTTTCTCTAAAAATAATGAATAATATCTTTAAAAGAAAAGTTTGCACTTGGAAGAATAGTATAGGGAGAGCAGTTGTAGTGCAGTAATAGGAACAAAATGCACATTGTAGGTAATTTAAGAGAAGGTGAAGAAAAAATTTGAATAAAAATAATTCTTTTAAGAACTTAATTGTGCCTGGCTGGTGGCTTAGTGGATAAGGCACCGGCCTGTGAACACAAAGGTCACTGGTTCGATTCCCAGCCAGGGTACATAACCAGGTTGCAAGCCAGGTTTCCATCCTGGTCCTTAGCTGGAGGTAGATGAAAGGCAACCATACATTGATGTTTCTCTCCTTCTCTGTTTCTCTCCCTTTCCTTCTCTCTGGAAATAATAATGATTAAAAAAACTTTTAAAAAACTAAAAAGAATTTAATTGTGAAGAAAACAAGAAAAATTTATTTTAGTAAGAGCTCTGTCTAATAGGTACTACCATTATTACATGGATGAGAAATCTAAAGTTAAGAGAAGATAACATTTTTTAAGGTTACACATTTAATAATTACTATAATATAGTCTCAAACCCAAACTATAAAATATAACATATAAAATGCTCTTTAATTTTTTTTGATAAGAACACTTGATAAGAGATTGACCCTGTTTAACAAAATTTTAAGGGTATATTATTGAACTGTAGGTACAATGTTGTACAGCAGATCTCTATAACTTATTCAACTTGCTAAACTGAAAAGCTATGCCCATTAATTAACTCACCAATTTCCTTTCCCCCACAACCCTAGGTAACCATTATTTGATTATTTGATTCTGTGAATTTCACTATTTTATATACCTCATACAATGGAAACCATACAATATTTGTCTCTCCGTGACTGGCATATTTCACTTTGCAAATGTACTTAGGGTTCATCCATGTTGTCCCATTTATGGAATTTTCTTTAAAGGCTGAATAAATATTCACATTATTCACATTTTTCTTTATCCATTCATTTATCAAAGGACATTTATGTATTTCCATATCTTATCTACTGTTAATAGTTTTAGACCACATATATTTGAGTGCTTTTTAAAAATATGTATCCAGTTAATCTATATCTTTTGATTGAGGAGTTTAATCCATTTACACTTAAAGTAATCATTGATAGAAAAGGATTTTACTGTTGACATTTTATTGTTTTCTGTTAGTTTGGAATTCTTTTGTCTGCTCCTCTCTTACTGTCTTCCTTTGTATTTTATTGATTTATTTATTGATATGGTTTGAATAATTTCTTATTCTTTTGTATCTAATATAAGTATTTTTTAATAGTAACCTTGGGGTCCACATAAAATATCTTATAGTTATAACCATAAATTTTAAGTTGATAACCATTTAAACTGAATCACACACAAGCTTTACACTTTAAATTCTTCCCCCATGTATTTTGTTATTATTGTCACAATTTACATCTTATTCAAACTATGTATCTTTTAATATTTTTCAGTTATAGTTATTTTAAAACTGTTGTCTTTTAACTTTTATAGCAGAATTAAAAGTAATATATCCACTATCATTACAGTAATATAATGTTTTGTATTTGTTTATCTATTTACCTTTACCAATTAGCTTCATACTTTCTTACGCTACCATTTCTGTTTAGTATCCTTTCATTTCAACTTGAAGAAACCCCTTTAGCATTTCTTATAAGGCAAATCTAGTAATGAATTCTCTTAGCTTTTCCCTGTTTTGGAAAGTCTTTATTGCACCTTCATTTTTTTAAAAAAGATTTTATTTATTATTTTTAGAGAGAGGAGAAGGGAGAGAGGGAGAGACATCAATGTATGGTTGCCTTTTACCTGCCTCCAGACATGGACCTGGCTGGAGACCTGGCTTGCAAACTGGTTATGTGCCCTGGCTGGGAATCAAACCAGCAACCTTCAGGTTCCCAAGCTAATGCCTTATCCTCTGTGTCACCAACCAGGGCTGCACCTTAATTTTTTGAAGGACAGTTTTGCTGGGTATAGTATTCTTGATTGGTAACCCCTTTCTTTCAGCACTGTGAATATATCACCCCATTCCCTTTTGGCCTACAAGGTTTCCTCTAAAAATCTGCTTATTGACATATGAGTATGTCCTGGGGATGTGATAAGTCACTTTTCTTTTTTTTTTGTCAAAATTTTTTCTTTATCCTTATCAATTTGATTATAGTGTGTCTTAATGTGGATTTCTTCGGATATCTTTAATTGTTATCCTTTGAACTTCTTGGATCTAGATGCCCATTTCCTTTCAGAGTTGGGAAGTTTTCAGCCATTATTTCTCTGAATAATTTTTCTGGGTCTTTATCTCTTTCCTCTTCTGGGAATCTCATAATGTGTATATCAGTTGCTTGATGCTGTCCCGTAGGTCCCTTACATTTTCTTCACCTTTATTCATTCTGTTTTCTTTTTGCTCCTGGAACTTATTTCCAATCACTTTTCTTTGGGTTCCCTGATCAGTTCTTCTGCTTGATATAATCTGACTGAAACCCTTTAGTAATTTTTAAAGTTTAATTATTATATGCTTTGGCTTTATAATTTGTTTTATACTTTTAAATAAGTTCTATTTTTTGCTAAATTTCTCACTTTTTTTATGCATTGTTTTCTTGACCTTAGTAAGCATCTACATGACAGTTATTTTGAATTCTCTTTCAGGTAAATCATATTACTCCACTTCTTTTGAGTCAGTTCCTGGAGATTTTATCTTATTCCTTTATTGGGGAAATATATTTTCCAAATTCTTGATTTTCCTTGACTCTCAGTATTGAGCCTTGCACATTTGACAAAGCAGACTTTTTCAAAAGAAGACTTTTTCAGTCTTCATGGACTGGCCTCATACAGAAGGAAACCTTTACCAGTTGCCTGGCTAAAGATTTTGGGGGCCTCTTTCAACTTTTCCCTCCCCAGGTAGATGCAGGCTGCTGTGGGTTTTGTCTGCTTTCTCTGTGATGAACAGGAGGTAGAATGTATGGTGTCTTACCAGCTCACACCACTGTCTTTATTTTCCCCTAGGTGGATAGACTGTGCCAGACCCATCAGAACTCCAAGACTGGCAGGATAGAAGCCAGTATTCTGGGGAACACAATCAAATATGTTGCAGGTCTAAATATAAAAACAAACCCCTTCTTTCCCTGGGATGGTATGAGAGATAGGGATTTCTATTTGATCATAAGATGCTGTGCTCAGGATAAGAATACCAGCAACAGCATATTCCAAACCTCTCTACTAGCTTTGGTGAGGGTGGTTTTACATTTGCTTGGGATGTGTAGAAGCCTTTCAATTAGTTTTGGATTTCACACAAACGGAATTTTTCTGGGTATTGTCACCAAATCTGTATGTTTGTAGAGAGAGGGAGGGTCCATAGGTACCTATTCTGGTACTTGCTGATGTCACCAATACAAATGCTCTTTTGTCCCCTATTATTCCTTGATTACTTTTAAATGACCAAGTAACTTTCAATGTAGAATGGGTTAATGTATATTTCAATCTTAATTGCACTCCTTTAAGCCACACACATTCAGATCCTCATTCTAGGTATTCTCATAACTCATAACCCTATTGACTTTTTATTGTCTCAATATTCTTTGTTGGTTCATCCACACTACTATTTTGGCTTCATTAAAGTTTTGGGTTCCTTGGTTCCCCTTTTTTATACTAATTTACAACAACTATATAATTTTTTTACTTCTTTACTAATCTACAATTCATAAGATATTGCCAACATTACAAATTTCTTGCCCAGTTAACCTTTTTTATATTGAAAAATGCTGAATTCACTATTCCTGCATACGATCTGTGACAATTCTTGCTGAACATAACATACTATTGATGTAACTCTAAATTCCAAATCTCTAGCCACAGATGAATTCCAGACATTACAGAGTAATTTTTTCATGTTTTTAGTTATCTCTATTTATTATTCATTGAATTGTTCCAGTCTCTAAATCTTTAACTTTCCTCCTTACTCTCAGAAGATGATCTCACCTTACTTTATTAGAAAATAAAGGACATTAAATTGGAGCATGATCAACATCCTGTGCCATCACTGGCAAATTTATTTATATTGACAGTGTTCCCTACCTCCTTCCACTTAACTCAGAAAAATAAGTGCCCCTTTTTGTTTCCCAGATAAAAATCATCTTCATGTGTGGTCTGAATTCCATCCCTTATTGCCTCTTTAGTTACTTTCAATAATTACCCAAAATTTATCTACTATCATCAAACTCACCTCACCACAAACCTTTTCCCAGAATTAACAAATACATGTAAATGAGGTTAACTAAACAAAGATCAGAATAAGGAAAGAAAAGAAGAGGAAAGGAGCAGAAGTGAAAGAGGGGGAAAATTGAAGAGGAATAAGGAAAAAGGGAAAAAGAGAAAAGGGATTAAAACACTTGCCCAAACTTAGATTCTTTCTAGGCTGTTAAGTTTTTCTCCTAATACATTATAATTAAACCTATCTTCTCTATACTAACCTTCCCACCCCCTTCTCTATCTTAGTTTTCTTGCTTGAGCTACATCACCTCCTCAACTATACTTACTAGGATAAACCATAAACTATTAAATCTCAACATATCAAGAATTAAAAATTTCTATCCTACCCTTCAATTTTTTTTTTTATCCTTGCTGTACTCTCTATACCACTAAGTGGCACCCGAGAAATGCTAATGGACTAAACAAATGATATAAGCCCATTTCCACTATTATTATTTATGATTCAATTGATTATATTTTCTGTTATTACCGAATTAAAATGTAGAAGTAACAAGAATAATTATTTTAAAGGAAAATGAAGATAATTTATCAGAAATATTGATCTGGGAACTTAAAAAATCCAAATACTGATGCAATAATTTCAATTTTTTCTTATCTAAATTTCAGAGGTTGAACAATATATTGAAAAAATTCTTTATAATGCTAATATTCCATGACTGTAAAAGCTTTCTTTAATTCAGTAAATTCTTACATGTTATTTTGATTCATGTGTCAGTGATCACATCTTGAAAATACTTAAAGTTCAAATATCTTGCATCTATAATACATAAAAGATGGTAAGAGATAATTTTTATGAAATGATTTAAGGCTTTTGAATAAAAAGAATTTTCCATTTTCTATGATAAACATTTTAGGAATCAGGTATTTTAGTGCACAGGTGCAAGGGTGTGCTTATGAACAATTTATACAAATAAGTCTCAATAATGAAATGAAATAAATATGCATAATATCTGTTTATTAAATAATAACGGGGTCTAAATGTATGCTTTTGAAGACAAGTACCTGTTCGTCATCTATTGTGCATGTTAACTCTTGGTACTAAAGAAAATATTTTGATGGTATCACAGGGCAGCAGAGCTCTGTACCACCAGGGGAAGAAAATTTCAAACCCATTGTCTCCAGAATACCTTGTTTACCTTAACTTTGTTCAATATCATCCTTCAAATGGAATGGAGAGGGTGTATTTATGGAAATGATTGAAGCACAAAGACAATGTTATTTAGATTATTTTACATGCACATAAAATACATTCCAAGGCAAGCTAAGATCTTAGGGGTTAATACATAATAAAAATAATGATTGTATCCAGTACATAAAGCATAGAGAAAA
The DNA here is from genome assembly GCA_004026585.1 of Noctilio leporinus. NCBI lineage: Eukaryota > Metazoa > Chordata > Mammalia > Chiroptera > Noctilionidae > Noctilio > Noctilio leporinus. Next base: position 13,417 of record PVIW01001109.1, read on the forward strand.
ATAACATCCCTACCACATGAAAATAAAATTTGGTATCACAGAGAATAAATCACTGAAAATAAAGTTGTTAACCTAAAGAGATATTACCTATGAATATAAATAACAGTTTATAATGATTAGTTAGGAGTTTTTGTTTTCAAACTTTATAAACAATGGAACCTTTTTGAGTTTTATGCAGTTGGATCAGTAGGCATTTATAGTACCTAAGACTTGTATAAGGTTAAAACACATTCCATTTGAAAGAAAAAGAAATAATTATAAAATATAATTTTTAGAATATTTATATTTATAGGAAATTTGTAGAAACAAATAACCTTAAATGCTTAGAAAACTAGTCTGTATAAAATCTAAAGATTTTATTGAAAAATGAAAATTTAGAAGATTTTATATCTATCATGGGGATTTAAGTGTTAAATATTATTGTCTTCCTTTTTATTTCTGCATGGACAGCCTGGAAATAGGATGACCTTATAATTTTATTGTTCAAACTAGGATCCCTCTGAGAAAGGAATGAGCTAAGAATTGGTGCCAACACAACAAAAGGAAGTATAGACAATGGTGGGCAAACAGATGTGTGATCTTCACACCTATGAGCCATTTAAACACTGCTGTCTTAGAGTTGACTTGCCCAATGTTTCTGTAAAATGTGTCCAAGGCTTTGCCATAGGTTTGCCAAAAATATGATAAAGATGTTTAAGCAATGCTAACACATGTTCTCACCATTAATTCTTTTTATTTTATTTTATTGCTTTGGGAAAGTTATATTATGTGGAATTGCAATTGTGGTATAGAGATATGAAATTTACTCTAGAATAATAAATATGCCTATTCTTTTTCTATGTTTCAAAAAATGTCAAAACAGTAAAACATTCTATAATAATTAATCTTCTGAAATATATTCCATGTAAAAATATATGTTTGATCAGTTATTTTGGTTGGTAAAGATATGAAATCTGAAGTTCAGTGTTTCCATAAGTTAGTTATGGAAACTATTTGTGGATATATGTTGTATCTCTAAATTCAATCAGCTGTTTAATAAATGCTTATGCCATTTGGGAAAATATACTAGATAAGTATTGAACAGCCCACTGTAACATTAAAATAACAAGAAGATTAAAAAGCCTACTGACTGATAGTCAGAAGAGTCACTCAATTCAACACAATTTTGAGCATCTATTCTGTGCCAGAAATTGTCCTGGATATTTAACATGGAAAAGAAATAGTTCTCCAAGAAACTCATAGTTTGTGGGAATATAAAAAATGCAAACAAAGGATTATAATACAGTGAAAATACTACAGTAGAAATTTATGTATGCAGTTTTGGACTGTAGGGGTCAAAAAAGAATGTATGTCTTAGTGAAATATATTCTGACGAGAATTTCCTGGAGGAAAGCACCAGGGCCAAGCATTGCAGAGTTAGATAAGAACTGAAAAATGTATGTAATACATCAGTGTGAACCATTATGATAGGCTTTCAGTAGTGGATTGGGAGATGAGGCAGAAGGTAAATTTCTGTGGGTTGATATTTAATATGAAATGTGATTCTTAAGAATCTCCTACCCAAGTGCAGCAGCTTTGAATGCACCTCCCCTTTGGAGCCAGAGTGGGCTTAGAGTGAAGGACACATGGAGGCCCAGAAAGGTTGGCTCTCCTGTCAGTTTAAGGCATGTGGATAGTTCATTGCCAGCTGGCCGTCACTCCTAATTTTCACTTGAGTAGGAAGACAGATGGGCACCTGTTTGCCATGTTCAGCATGTTAAGTGTTCTGAACCAAAAGTGTGGTGTCAAGTGGATGGACTGGTTGTGGAAGGCACTGAGGGAGAGCTAAGCAGAATATAATATTTGGGATACTCAACTAATTGTAATAGATCCTCATGGCTAGAGAATAATGTAACCCAATGTATAGGTTTCTTTTTTTTAATTCTCACCTGAAGCAGCTATGCTAATTGATTTTGAGAGAGAGGAGGGAAAGATAGATGATAGATTCATAGATAGATAGATAGGTAGATAGAGACTGATGTGAGAGAGAAATATTGATCAGTTGCCTCCTATGGACACCCCACCTGGGGACTGAACATACAGCCTAGGTATGTGGCCTGACCAGGAATTGAATCTAAAACCTTTTGGTGTATAGGATGACATTCCAACCAACTGAGCCATCTGGCCAGGGCCTAAGGGGTAGGTTTTTTAAGTCTCCACTAAGGAGCTCCTTGGTCAGAGGGAAATTTCTTATACATAAAGATTCTGAAGAAGGATTTCATCCCTGCTTCTATGCTCCTAAATTGTAGGCTGGCCTCCTCACTGAGGTCCCCAGACTCCTGGTGGAGCTGTAAGAAAGAAGTGGTTGATAATCACATATGTAGATATTACCAGGTATTCCCCCAACTCCACCCTCTATGGTAGGGCTATGGAGACAGGTTTATAAGTTACATGAAGCTCTTTCTGATTGTTCAATCAGAGCAAGTATTCAATATATCCCAAAGTACCTTTCAGTTTCACATCATAGAGTGAGAACCTTAAGGTTATGCAAGAATGCCAACAGTTACTATGGTCATTTGTGGTAAAGCAACAGGAGAGGGAGAGCTTTTCCAAAGCAGAAACTTGAGGAGATGGGATGGGTATTACAGAGAGCCTAAACTTAACCTCATTAACTTTCTGATATTCTTGAAATAACTGCTGTTAATATTATTTTGCATTGTAATGCAAATGCTTCATTATTTACAAAACACTTTTACCTTTAGACTCTTTTCTAATGTCCAAAACAATAGAGAGTGAGAGGCAGGATATGTATATATTTATTATTATTAATTACTTTTAAAAAGAGAAGATTAAAACTACATAATGTTCTAGCTATTCATAGTAAAATCAGCATTCAATTTGTGACTTTCAAGTGATTATTTCATTGCATATCTACTGTATGTCAGATTTCTCAGAAAAGTCCTACATCCCATGAAAACAGTAAAGATTCTTCCTGGAGAGCAAATCACAGGGAGAGGAAGGCAAGGAATAAATTCCAAATTTAAAAAATAAAAATTCTGAGCCAAATTGTCCCTTTACAGTAAAAATGTAGCTACAAGGAAGGAGTTGTTCCATCTCAGGGAGTGTATAGAGTGACTCCTCTCAAAAACTAAGCCTGTTTCACCAGGTGCATGACAGCAAGGCCAGACACCTCTGAACTTTGCTTGGGTTCCCCCTGCTAGATGTGAGATGTGTGTGTGTTAAAAGTCAAGATAGGTTTCTGGGTTAAACCAAGGAGGTGACTGAAAGCAGGCCATTCTGGGCAGCCTCTCAGTGTTCTGGAGCCCCCTCTTGGCAGGCAGTGGATATTGTAATGAGTAGGTCTTGTAGGAACAGCCACACAACAACCCACAAGAGTTGCCAGGGTTCTCAATTCAGGGGGACAAAATGTGCTCTGCAGTGAACAGAACTGTGACCTGGCTCAGGCCATCTCCAGATCTGTGGTTTCATTTATGCACCTTTTGCCAATTTTCTAGATTCAAGTGGTGCTCCGTATATTAGGCACCATCTCCTGTTCTTTTTCTCACCCAACTAGGCCAGATAAGAGGTTCTGATAATGTAAACTTTTAAGCGAATAAGATTTTGGGAAGGTGTCCAGCTTCAAAGTAGTCTTTTTGTTCAATTTTTACTGCAGGCTAAGAGGAAAACATGTTGTCTACAGGCCATGTGACTTGGAGCAAGGCAAGAAGCTGAGAGAAGTGCCTGTAAAGTCTTATGAAATCATTCACTCATTCATTCTTTCACTCATTCATTCATTAAAAAAAAAAACATTAATGGAAAGAATATACTATACATCAAGCCCAATTTTATGTGCTCAGGATAGAACAAGGAGTATAATGCAGTCCCTGCCTTATGATTTCCTTGTCTATTAGGAGAAAACAGATCACCCAAACAATACAAATATGCCTAAAATTCTTTGGGAAGATAAAGGAAGGAAACTTTACCTAAACTGAGGAAACATAATGAGAATGTAAGGATAGCTTCCTGGAGAAGTGCTTGATCTGGATCTTAAATGAGTCATAGGGATGGAAAAATGGCCTTTCAACTGGATAAGACAATGTGGGGAATGCAAGTTGTTGAGAATCAAATGGAGAATGCTGGGGGTGAAGTGGCCAACAATTCAGTATCAAGAGAACAGAAACTGCAAGCAGGTGGGCAAGAAATGAGATTGGAGAACCAGAGAACAAGTCATGGAAGGCCTTATTGACCACACAAGGCCATATTATCTTTATCCAGTAGGCAATGGGAACACCTGAGGGCTGTAAATAGAAAAGTAACATGATCAGATAAGCAATTAGGGGAGGTTATCTTGGCAGTGGGTGAAGAATGAGATTAAGGGGCTGGCAGTGAAAAGTATAAGAAGCCAGGGGATAAATTTAAAGTTTGTTTCATTAATCCAGGCTAGAACTGAAAGAAGATTATATAGGTTTACGGAGTTGGACAAAAAATACAATTCGGGGACATATGTATAACAGATAGCAGATAGCAATTATAGAAATCATTAATGAGAAGTGTTACTCTTAGTTTCCTAGGTTGAAAGATTAGATGGGTAGTGGTATTAGGTTAGAGGAAACACTTTTTTTACATACCTTCAGTTTCTATGAAGATAAATTTTCCTTAAACACACCAGGTCTTTTGCTCTAGTGATTTGGTGGGAATGAGAATGTTTGCCTGTGAATAGACCTTATGATCTTATGTACGTATATCCTAAATGTTTACAAATGTTATATGCTCTCATTGGATTGATTTATCATTATATAATGGTCTTCTTCGCTTCTTGTTACAGTCTTTGGCTTAAATTCTAATTTGTCTAAGCTTAGCTACCTCTGAATGCTATTTTCTTTTGATTCCCACTTGCATGAAATATCTTTTTCCATCTCTTCACTTTCATTTTTGTGTGTGTCCTTAATTAAAGCAGAAGAGAATCTCCTATAGGCAGTGTATAGTTGGGTCTTGATCTTTTTTTTTCAGGTCCATTCAGCCAGTCTAAGTCTTTTCATTGGAGAATTTTGTCCAGTTGAATATAAAGTGATTATTGATAGGTGTGGACTTTCTATTGCTATTTTGTTTTCTGGGTGTCTGCAATTCCTTTGCTTTTCTCTTTTCTTGCTCTCTTTCTTTGTGATTTAATGATATTCTGTAATTTGATGCTTACATTTCTTTCTCTTATATTTTGTGTATTTATTATAGGTTTTGGTTTTGTGGTTAGTTTGAGGTTTACATAAAACATATTTGTAACAGTCTATTTTAAGTTGATAACTTAACTACAGTGTATACAAAAGTTCTTAATTTATACATTTTCCCTCATTTTATGTTTTTTTTTAAATTTTATTGTTGTTGTATTACATTCATCCCCTTTTTGCTCCCCTCTGTCCCCCTCCCCACCCACCCATTCCCCCCAAAGTCAATCCCACCTGTTGTCCACGTCCATGGTTCCTTTATACTAGGTTCTTGTCTAAGCTGCTCCCCTTCCCTGCCTCTGCCTCCCCCCTCCCCCCCAACCCCTTTCCCCCTGACCACTGAAGGCCTATTCCTTGTATTCATATACTTGGTTCTGTTTTGCTTGTTGTTAGTTTTGCTCATTATTGTCCCGTAATGGGTGAGATCATATGATATTTGTCCTTCACTGATTGGCTTATTTCACTAAGCATAATACTCTCCAGTTCCACCCATGTTGTTGCAAAGGGTACAAGTTCCTTCTTTCTTC